>WAAE01016891.1:1057256-1077606 GCA_013400495.1 Nicator chloris
GATAGATAGATAGATAGATAGATAGATAGATAGATAGATAGATAGATAGATAATTTCCCTTTTCTCTCTAAAAAACCCTCATAAAAGTAGAAACTTTTCCTTGCCATTTGAGGTTACTTTTTATTTAGGGTATTTTGGACTGGTCCTTCAGTCTTGGATCCTGTGAGGAACTGCACGTGGCATTTGACTGGCTTTGTCCTTTCAGCCAGCTCTGCCATCTGGGAGCCTCCTGCCCCATCATCCTGGGAATGGCAGGAGCGGGTGCTGCTCCAGAGGCTGCACTCACCCCTCCCAGCAGCCTCCCCACAGCACAGCCCGGTGGGAAAAGAGGGATGTGTGAAGAGCTGTGGGGAAAAGACCAGTCTTGCAGTAGAAAGGAGACCCAGCCAGGAGTCCCGAGCTTCCCACAGAGCCTGGCCCTGCAGAAGGTGAGCTTGGCTTTCCTGCCAGGGCTGGGTTTGCCATTTCCTGCTGTTTTCACTGACTCCTGCTGGTCTCTGGTTGCACCCTGGTGTGGCTTCACCTCCCTTTGAGTCATGCCCTGCTGACAATGCCCTGTACGTGAGGCAGGTGAGCTGTGATGGGAAGTGCAGTGGATGTGCTGGACACAGCTCCACATCTCGTACAAATCCAGCAGGAATGCCCCTTTGGGGTTTGCATTCTTTCCCGTGGTGTTTACTCAGCTCACGGCTCTCGTCCTTGCCCTTCCCCTCGTGCCCAGGCTGGTGTTTGCTGGGGTTTAGTTTGACCAGTGCTGGCTCAGAGTGGCCCCTAAAGGGACACTGCCAGACTGAGGGATGGCTGTGGTTGGAGAGATGAGTGTACACAAATTACATAGTGCTCCTCACTGGGTAGGAACTGGCTTGTCAATCACCCAAACCAGCTTATTTGCACCACTTTCAATGCAAATCAGCCCTTGAGGAGACAGAAGTTACAACTGTATTTACCTTAAGGCCCCTTTATCCTATCAGAGCAATGAAAAGCTGTCTTACAGCTAAAACCATATTCCACCCTTCTAAACTCTGGTAGCAATTTAAGTTGTTTCCACCATCATTTAAGGTGATTATTCCTGCTCCTCCTATGGGGATTTTATTACTTCATCCTAAACAAATGCTGCTGGAGACTGAGGGTCAGATATAATTTGTATGAAAGGTGTGGACAGACCTGTTTCTGCTGATCTTGTTGGAGCAGATGTGGGTGTAGCTGTTCTCAAGAATTCCCACCATCCCTATTCCTCCAAGCAGGGCCAGGAAAATGCCATGTGGGACACTTGTCACCCAAATGGCCCAAGCAAGTCATTTTTACCTACAGGGACGACAGCTCTTTAACTCCATCAACATATTTCTAAGTCAAATTTATTAAAAATTAAGATATTCCAACTGCCAGAGCTGCAAACACAAATGTTATTTAACTAAATAAAATTATTTTCTCCTTTCCAGACCTCTAGACATGTAGAGGCTGTTGATGAACTTTGACTCTGAACAGCCACCTTTATAAAATAGCCTCATCTGATATAAATATACACCATCCCATTGCTCTCTCTGTTGATTTATATCAGTAGTCCAGCAATTGTGTCAACATCTGTAATAATCTGCATTTTGACTGGTGGTGATTAAGGATGGAAAAGCAGCTGGGAGCATATAAGAGAAAATCTAATACTCAAAGTGTGACTAAAAATATTGGAGAGTAGGAGCCTGATCCATGCTCTTAGGAGTCTCCTGGGAATAAGCTGTACTTAAGATTTGACTTAGCTTGAATGGACAAAAAACCAGGCCACAGACAAGCTCAGATGAACTGGGTGCAGTTTTACATTAACCACAAATGTCCGTGGTGGTGATGGGAGCTGATGAGGAGACCTCAATGATCCCTAAACTTTCTACATCCTGCTTTGGCAGTGCCCAGTTTGCACTCCAGGACTGAGAGTTTCACCTCACAGCACCCAGCGTGGGGGTCAGTTGGGGTTTTTTTCAGAGTCATATTCTGGTCACTCCCAAATTGCTGCTAAATAGCAGCTTCTCCAAAACTCAGTTCCCATTATCCCGAGTTCTTCCGGAAAATACATCTGGGGCACTCCTCAAAGCTGCTGCCAAAGAGCTCAGCCACTCCCCAAACCAAGGGGAAATAACGAGGAATGCAGGATGTGTTTTCTTAAGAGACAGGTGAAGCTTGTCTATGAGAGAAGCAATCCAGAAACAAGCCCTGGGAGCCTCCACACAGAGAGGCTTGTTTTGTTTTGTTTTGTTTTTTGCTTTACAATTTCACAGCTTTAAGTCCTTTCAGGTTATTCCCATTCCTGCTTTAAAAGGCTGAAATTCTCTGTAGTGCAGCCACAAATATCACAGCCCTCTTGTCAATGTCCAAGCAGCTCAGAGCTGCAATTTATTTAAAGCTAGCCTGAAGTGAACCAGTTAGTGAGATCTGGTTTCCTATCACACCTCATTCCACCTTCTGCCTTTGAAGCCCACTTAACACAGCCCTTCTGTTCCTCAGGGACTTCAGGGGATCAAGGCAGCCCCCCTGACAATGCACTGACTGTTCCAGTGCTGTTGCCTTTTCTGTTTATCAACTCAAATGAGAGAGAGTGGACCAAAAATAAAAAACAAAGAAGCAAAGGGAGAGGGCAGAAAGAGTGAGAAATGGAAGGAGCGGGGGGAAGAAAGGAAAGCAAGATTTTTGATGCAAAAACAAACCCCTGTTGTTCAGGGCTTTTGCTAATAAGTAAGCTTCAAGTATGAGCCTTGTACCCTGAATAATGTAGCAGAGAAATAATTTCCCTAAAGCTCTCTCTGTATGTCAGACAAGGTGCATTTATCCCAAGAATTCTCTTGTCTTAGGGGGACTCAGGTGTAAAAACCTGATGGAGCATTCAGCTGCTTGTGTCTGAGGAGCCCAAAGGATCACAACTCTTATCTAGAGCAGCTGATAACAGTATTTGATCTGTACTTCTTTACTTTGCTAAAATCCTCTGGCTGCTGGCACCCTGCCTGAGGCATCGTCTACCTGCCAAATCTGCAGCTTTACCTTACTGATCACAAAGCTGGGATAACTCTGTGAGAGCTACAATAACACGAGGATGAGTGGGAGCTACCTGAACTTCTTATTACACCCTGATTTTGGGCAGGCTTGGGAAGGCTGCTGATTGTTGATCTGGAGCTGCTCATCAACGTTCTGTCCTGGCAAAATTCTGAATGCTGGGATAACCACAGTATGGAAAAACAGTGCTTTTGTGAAGAAGCTACATGAGATGTCTTCTTAGTTTCTCTTTGGAAAAGGAGAATACTCTGGGAAGAGATTTGTAGAGCACAGAGTTTAATGACAGTTTAGTCCCAACAGCTGAGGAACCCAAGGCAACAGTTAAATATGCAGAAGTGGTGGATGGAGAGGCTCCACGCCACCTGGCTCAAGAGTTAGCAGCCTCCCTACACCCCTCAAACCAACATCTGAAATACACGTGAGCCAAGCAGGCACAGGAGGGCTGATAAAAGCTGCTTGAGGCAGCTCAAAAGTTGAGGGACCCCATGTGGCTTTTCTGTGGAAAAATGCTGTAAAGGATTGGATATCTACCACTGCAGCCATCAATGTTTCCCTCTTGCACTCTCCTATGTACTACATGTTCAGAGTAGTCTCTGCAGCATTTTCTTGCCTTCATCACTCTTCAGTCAACTGCAGACAGAGAAAAAGGAAGAGAATCCATCTGTCAGCCCTTCAGGACAGGTGAGGTTCCAGCCTGTGGTGAGTGCTGAGCAGTGGATGGGACAGCAGGGTGGGTAACACAGGGCAAAATCAACCAGCCCCAGGTGGCTTTGCAACATGAGGGAGCTTTCTGGTCCTGGGGCAAGCACTACAACCCTTGATTGCTAGAGGTGCTAAGTGGTAACACAGTCCAGGAAAGGGCTCAGACTTCTTCAGCTGGACAGGCACTGCTCCAGCTGGACAGGACCTACCACCTTCTGCTGTGCAGCTGACCCCCACCAGGCTGCATTTCCCTTCACAGCATCAGAGTGCCTGCTGCTCTCCATTGCTGCATCCCTGGTCTGGGTTGTGCCAGTGGCTGTGTGACACTGCCTCAAAATTCCCATGGGGATAAAGCGCTGAGGCCTCAGTTCTGAGGGACCTCCTGTGCAGGCAGCAGGTGCCATGAAAGGACCATCATTTCCAATGGTTTGGGATGTTTGTGTTACTTCTTTTGCATTGCCTCGCTCGTGGGAAACCCTGTGATCAGTTGTCCTCCCTGGTTAATGCCTAGTGGGAAAATTCCTTTCCTGCTGAGCAGTCCCTCTGCTCTGCAAAGCCTCCACCACCATGGGTGTGGGGGCAGGAGAGGAGGAAGGGGTCTTTGTGAGCTGTAGGCATTCAAAACCACAGCCCACAAAGTCACCTCCTCAGGTCAGAGTGGCTGGGGAGGTTTATACTGGGATTTGTTTCCTCTTTTAGTTTTACTGGTTTCCTTCAGCAATCATTAGGGCTTAACTAAGCTTTTCTGGTTTCCACTTGTGCTTCTAAAGTTCTTTTGTTCCCAGGGGAAGTGGAGCAGTAAGGATCCCAAGCTTTTCATTCAAATAATTTTATATACCTGAAATTCTTGGTCTGGGCTTAAAGTTGAACTCATCACCGACCATTTGCTCCATGCAATGAGGGGAAAAGCACAGGGGAAGGCAGAGCTGGTGTCTTCTGAAGCTGAAATCTCTTTGTATTGGCTGATTCTTTCTCTTCAAGTCAAAGTAGACCCCCAGTATTCTGGTGTCAGCACTCAACTTGTCACATGTCCCACCCCAACCCAGAGGGAGAGCACAAACAAGCACCTGTTATGAAAACTGAGCAAAGGAGAAGCCCAAGGACCCTCTAAGGGATTTAGTGTAATAGCTTTTAGGTGGACTGTCCTGAACCCAGAAATAAATAACTAAATAAATGAGCCATTTCCCCATGTGCACCGTCCAGACTCCAGAGGTACAAACCAGGGGCTGGGCTGCTGGCAAGGGATCTGCTGCATGGCACTGCCATCACCCACCCTTTGACTGCCCTTCAGGTACCACACTCTTCCTCCTGAGCCCCTCAGTCACCACACACAGCTCCATGTGGGATCTCCTCACCACTGCCTGGGGTTCCACTTCACTGGCTACTGCAGAAAAATCACTCTTGCTGCAAATCCAACTCATTTTTCTTCTAAATTAGGCTGAACATTACTTACATTGCTCCCTGCAGTGAAGAAAGCACTGACAGTGACAGCCTCTGATGCTCTGCAATGTTCAAGGCTTCAGGAGTTGCTACCAAGCATCACTATCAGACACAAATAATCCTGCTCTAAGCTCTGTCATGACAGAACAAGCCTTCCCTGTGTGCGTGCAAGCAGCACAGATGTCTGGCATCAAAATCTGCTTCAGAGCATCCACTGAATGCATTAAAAAGAAAATGAACTGAGTTCAGCTGGATCTCAGTTCATCCTCCCAGACCAAGATTTTAAGGAAAGGCCTCAAGTGACTATGCAAGCTGTAATAGAGGGGGATCAGAGAGTTGTTATCTGCCAGCAAATTGGCTGGATTTGGAGCATCCCTGATGCAAACAGAGGGCACTGATAGCAGTGTGCTCCATATCTTCAGCCACTCTAAAAACATCAGCTCCTCCCAGCTCATTAGTTTTGGCCTTTCTGTCTAACCAAGTACAGGGACAGTCATGGAGACAACTGCCTGCAGAAGGAAGGAATCCCTCTCCTCTGGTCCCACTTTTCTGGGACTGGAAAATACTGGCTGGCTGCACCACAGGCTTCTGCAGTGACAGTGGCCAGGTGGTAGGACCACCATCCTTTTCTTCTCCCACAAGAAAAGGATGTAGCAGGTTTTCCTCTCTCCCACCCAGTCTATGGGCTCGAGCTCAGAGGACCTTGCCCTTCCCATTCCTGCAATGAGAAGGTGAGCAGGAAAATGCTGGAGAGATGTGTGCCCCCACCTATGCAGCCTAAGGCAGGGCACAGAGTGACTGTCCTTGCCTCTGTGTTGTCACTTCTCTGCCAAAGGCATCTCTGCCAAAGACTGCTAAAAATGCCTGGGAGCTCTGGGATCAGTTTATCAGAAACACAAATAAAAAACCCCAACAAACTTTAGGAGTGCTGAACTCCAGTTCTCTGTGGCTGGCACAGAGAGATTTGGGGTACAGGTATGCAAATGGCTTTTAGGGTCTGTTATCAGTGAAGGTGAGCTCATATCTAATGAGGAATAAGCAGAACCCCAGCTGGAAGCTTGAAAGCACCTTCATCAATCCTGCTTTCCTAAAAACAAATCCAAAAAGCAGTTCCTGTGGCTGCACTGACACACAGTGACTTGCTAAGTGAGAGTAACTCAGTTTTAACTGAGTGCTCATATTCTTCTGTGTCCAGTGACCCACACTTGAGCACAGGATCCACATTCCCTGCCTGTGTAGTGCCTTGGAATGACATACTGTCCTGAAATATCCCTCAGGGCCACCCTGAACAGGCCTTGGCAGAGCACATGAAAAGTTCATTTTCACCTGCTTCATCTTACCAGGTCGTACCTCCTGGTGGAAAAGACACAGAACAGGGATAAAATCTTCAGCAAATCTGCCTAACTGCATCTATAAATGTAGATGGAGGAGTAGCTCCTATAGATAAGAGTAAATCCTTGGGAGGCTTTTCTTCAAGGAAAAATTGCTCATTTTTTCCCCCACCATCAGAGTGTTCATATAAACCTATAACCAGTTCAGACTGTTTCTCCCTCTGGGAGTTTTCAAGTTATTTGATTCAGCTTTCTAACATTGTTCAAGGTAGACTTCATCTCCCCTAGCACTCATCAAAGCTGCTAATAGGTACTTCAGAACTCATAAAGAGATGACCAAATCTTGAGCATTGGGGACTCTGGCTCATTTATCTTCCACAGGCAGAATCAGATCTGATTTTTTGCACTGCCTGCTCAGATGCTAATGCAGTGCATGGTCCCTGGCTCCTCATGGAAGCTTCCTTGCAGTAACAGTCTGCTGTGAAAACACAGGAAAGGCAGCACAGGCTTCATATGGCTTCTACATTTAACTACAGGCAGATGGAGAACTGAGGAGAGGGGGGGAAGAAAAAGGAAAAAAAGAGTTTTACTTAGAATTCAGTTACTAGGAGTGGGGAAGAGCAGATATATAAACCAAAACCAGCACAGAAGTTTTAAACACAAACCTCCTAATTTGTGTCATTAGGAACAGAGAAGTTGTGAAGCCCAGATTTCACATTCTCTATAAAGATCTTTTGAGCTCTCAGGATCTTAGTTAACACAGAGCAAGTGGATCCATGCTATTTTCAATAAAAATATTTTATTTAGAACCGATCCCGTGAAATACAGTGAACTTTTCCTCATTTTACAATGAGAATTTAATTATTATGCTACTACTGGTATAATGCAGCAATTAGATTCAGGTCCAGGTATACGAGGGAAGTTGTGTTGGTGGGTGACATTTATGTAGTACTTGAAATACCTGCTCATATTAAAGACACCTTCATGACTAACTAGCAAGAAGTGACATTTAACAGTCTTTTTTGTCAGAATTACTGTTTTGATATAAAAAATGTTCTCATTGAAGACAAAGATGTGCGAGGATTATCATTAGAACTCTCTTTTTTTTCCTTTCTGGAGGGAGTTTAAACTCAGTTTCCCTTGATACGACTTTTCAAGCTGCAGTTATTGTTGCTGTACCATAACGTGGGTTTGACTGCAATTCTGAAAAATAATTATAGATAATAAGTATAAAGCCCCCACCTTTTCGACTGCAGTCTAAAAAATATAACCTCTACATGGTGTCTATTTATATGGCAATTAGCCTCATCTCTTTTCAACATGACACTCCAAAGCATGCATTCAGTAATTACTGAAGAGACTCTCATTGTAGGAGCTCCAGGCTGGTGTTCTTGTTTGCTGGATGCTGTGGCTGAGTGGGGATTCCCTGCTCCTCAGGGCCACAGCCTTAGTGCACCGTCTGGGGCTCTGGGTAGCATGGCAGTAAAAATACAAAGCTCAGTCCAGCCCCTCCCCTGATGCAATTACCATAATCCACAGGCACCACTGCTGTCTCCTTTGCCTGAGGAGCCCTGGGGTCACATTTTGTCCTGCACGGTGCTGTGGGGTAGGGAGGAGAAGGGGTGCTTTAGCTACTCTGAGTGTAACTTTAACTACATCAAGCCACACAATCAGAAAAGACTTTCTGCCTTCTCCTAGCACTGAAGTGCAAACAATCATCCACCACCGCTGCTTCAGGAGAAGGTGCAGACATGTCCCTTTGGAGGGCAGGTCACCCCAAGGTGCCAGTGGCGGGTGGCGGGCCATCCCCTGGGGACACGTGTCTCCTTCCCCTGCCGCCAGGAGCAGCCCAGCCCGTGGGCCCTGGCACAGACAGCTCGCCCTCTCCAGGATGGATCCCATCCTGTCTGTCAGGTCTCCTGTTGGTTGTTTTTATGATGACTTGAATTGACATATTTCATCACATCCGAGCACGCTCTGCCCCACCGTGCATTCATCACACGTGTCAGCTCTGCTTTTCCAATCTGCTGCCTGATTAGCCTTTGTGAACACAAACACCCCAATGGCACACACGGGGCCGTGTACCTTTTGCTCGTGTGCTGGAGGACGCCAGTGCCAAGAGGCTCCCAGATAAAAATAGTCAGAGCCAGAGCAGGCCCGGGGACATCAGAAAAGCCAGCTCTGTTGTTCCCAGCTCTGCTCCTGGCCCGTGGCGGGGACACGGCCCAGCATCTTCTTGCTCACTCTGGGTGCCTGCAAATTCTGCCCACTCTTTCTCTCTGCAAGTCCAGCAGCTCATCAGCTGTCACCTTCTGCTGTGTGCTTGTGCCTATTACAGGGGCTGTCATTTTGGTACAGTCCTTTCAGGGAGAAATCACTCTCAAGCTCCTGTTGGTGACAAAAGTAGTGGTACATGGGGGCAGTTGGCTGGAGGAATGACAAGATTAGAGAGTTATTATACCATAACCCCCAGTGTTGGGACAGATTATAGATGCCACACGGGCTCTTGCAATGGGAAGCTAAGCAAGGGCAGCCAGCAGAATCCATTTATGAGGAGCAGGTCATCCTCAGCAAATATGATTAACTCCTTGGAGTGGAGGTGACGATGAGAGCTGACAGGGCTGAAGCAGCAGACATAATTGACTTGGACTTCCACAAGGCTTTTTTTTTTTCCTCCATACAATACCACATAAAAGACTTAGGGTTAATAAGTCTGGCATTGATAGTGAAATTCTCAATTGGCTACAAAAAAGAATGGCTCAGTAACCGAGGTTGGACAAGTTGGAAAGTGGTGATAAATGGATACAGATGGGGTAACAGTGAGAGGTGAGAAGTGGAGTGCCTCTGGGAGCAGAGGTGGGGGCTTGTTCATGCATCAGTGACCCACCCAGGAGGGGGGTGGAAAGTGAACTGTGCACATTGTCAGAAGACACAGAACTGTGAGGGAAGCAGAGGGAGACCTCGTGTGAGGAGACAGAGCTAAAGACAGGCAGGATAACAGACAACCCTGCACAACGCCAACTGGAGAAATTGCAAGAGCAGCTCAGAGTGTAAAGAGCTGGGGAATGGACATGTGGGATGGTTTCTCTGCAAAATAGTGATTGAGAATAGGGTGTGAGGTGATAACAGAAAAATCCTCCACAGGCAAAGGAGATATGTCCTTCAGGGGTAGAATGAAGCTGTGACTGAGAGTGCTGGACACTAGCACTGCAATCCAATAGTGCAAAACCAATTTCACTCAAAATTTTTCCCTTTTATTCTATGAACAGCTTATCCATTAACTGGTGTGTCCATTAACTGATCAACATTTTAATCTGTCTACCTACTACACAGTGGGTAGAAAAGAAAAGCTCTTCCAGTTGAAAAGCTGAGAACCCCAAAGTTTTAAATTATTTCATCCTCATATTCAGCCCTTTAGCATTAAGGAAGTATTATCTCCATTTTACAAAGATCAAAAAGCATAAAGATATAAAATTTAGTTACCAGCTGTCATAATTCTATCACAAATCCTGCAATACTTTGAGATTTTCTTCTCCGTTTCTCAGGGTCAAGGAAGATTCATGATAATCAAATGTTTTTATTCTGTTAGTCCATATATAATTTCATAGTCCAGGCCTTTGGAGGACCTCTCCAAACAGAAAAATGAGCACAGTTTGAGTATGGTCTCTGCAATATTTTGTTTTACTGTGCAAACAAAAGGTTGCTTACATGAATGTTTGCAGAAAGCAAGTGTCACTGAGGCAAACATGTGGCCTCTCCTAGATAAATGCTTTTTGCAATATTTGCCCAGCTGTAGTGATTTTTCAGCTTGTGGTTGGAAAAGTGACCTCTGATTTGACCTGAAGAGGCAGGATCTCGAGCCACCCACTGCAGCAACCTCTGCTCCTCGGCAGAGTAAGATGATCTGACACAGATCATCAGCCAAAGTTACAGATTTTACAGTAAAGAGTGTCTGCCTGCGCACCGGGAACAAGAGCTAAATCTGAGAGCTCTAAAAATGCAAACATCTAATCCTGGGCTTGGTCAAAGCAAGACTTTCAGTGACTCAGCATGGACAAAAACCTACAAAACATATTTGACCATTGCCAAATCGACTTGCTGAGTTATTTGCAGTGATGGAGGAAATTTCCTGGAACACCAAGATCTGCCCTGCTTGTCCCACCCAGCCTACCAGTGGGAAAACTCCCACTGACTCCAGCACAGCAGAGCTGGTCTGGGGCTGGACACTCCTAACTTCCACCTCAATAACTCTAACTGGAAAATAACTGCAAGTAGCACCTACACATTCCCTAAACCAAGGGCTTGAATTCTAACAGAAGACAAAAACAACAATTAAAATATTGTCCATATTAAAAAGAGAAGCAACATAACTTGGGAATGACAGTGTTAAGGACCAGACTAGCATGCACACAGCTAAGAGCATGTTTTACTGGTGCAAACCTCTTTCTAACTGCAAATAACTAACAGTATTTAAAACATCCAGCTCTAAACAAGCACTGCTTAAAATGCTCCAAATCCCCAAATTCGGCAAAGCCCTCAAAGCTCATGTTGAACATTTAGCACACCATGCTCGTGGCACACAGATATTTGCTCTGGCAATTTCC
Organism: Nicator chloris; assembly: GCA_013400495.1. Classification (NCBI taxonomy): domain Eukaryota; kingdom Metazoa; phylum Chordata; class Aves; order Passeriformes; family Pycnonotidae; genus Nicator; species Nicator chloris. The sequence continues at coordinate 1,068,367 of WAAE01016891.1, forward strand.
TCAGCTGGGGTCACAGAGCCAAACTGTGATGCCTCTGTGCCACTCCTTGCTTGGAGTTGGGATTAGATTGGGTGGATAAAAAAAAAAGAACCATACTGCTTTCGTTAATCTTGTTTTCCTTAAAAGCAGAAGCCACTTCACCTATGTCATGTCTACCTTGTAATTATCCTTTGTCTGTTTTGGAGCTGTGCATTTAAGTGCTTTTTTCTGCCCTTTTGTCACAACAATCTGCTGCTTGTGATCATTGTTATTTAAGGAGAAAGACTTAAAGAGAAAGGAAAAGGATTTTTTCTTCTTTTGCTGTACATTTGGAGACGGAAAATATTTCTTCTTCTTTCTTTTTTTTTTTTTTTAAATGCTTCCCTAAAAAGCCTCCCTGAACTCTCGTTTTATGGACACACAAAAAGCATAATTTTCTTTGTGTAACTTGACACATCCCAGCGGCAGCAGAGCGCTTGATTATTTGATGAGACAGCGTTGTGGATCACACGCACAATGGCCCCCGAGAAAATTACACCCTCCCAGGCTTCAGTGAGAATCTCTTTGATGACAAAAGAGTTATTATTATGAGTATTATGCAGACAGGTCAAGCTCTTAATAATTTCAGGAGTTGTTCCTTTATCATTTCTTGACTGTTTGGGCAGTACAAATGCAAAGGTAACTTCCAGTCCATGGAGCAGAGACTGGATTTAGCAAATCATTAAAAGCATTTGCTTAACTCTAAACATAAGGAACAACAGTTGAATTAATGGGAGCAATCATGTACTGCACGCCAAGGATATGCTTTTATAGTTTTACTAACTCCACTTAATGAAGTTTAAAATACAGATAGAGAGATGTATTTGTAAGTCTGCTGAAACAATGCTCTTTCTCTTCCCTGTCAGAGCAGTAGCCTTCATTAACTCAGCACTCTGGCTAACTAGGGCAAGATTTGCAGAAACTAGTATAGCAAGTTGAATTATTCATTATGAACTTTTTCATACTGAGGAATGTATCTTCTTCGTTTTGATACTCAAAGATTTTACATGAACATATCATGATTTTTTGTTTTGTTTTGTTTTATGATTTTTCCTTTCTAGAGGATTTCTTCAGCAAGGAAATGGTGCAAACAAATTATGCACAGTTGGTCGTGACATGATCACAGCAGGACACTGCTCAAGAGCTCTCCACTGTGACTGGTCACTAAAGTTATATGATTTCTCTATTTATTAGACTGACTGAACAAAACATGGAACAAAGGCAATTTTACTGCTAAGAATTCCTCTGATTTGTCCTTCAAAAGGAACTTTTTTCTTTTCAAAATTTCCCAACTTACTCAAAATGTTCTTGCTTATCCCCAATATTTTGCCTGTTTCCACCTCTAATGGCACAGTATTCCTTTGGTCTTAACAGCCCATTCCTAGCAAAAACTTTCTGAGACTCACTGCCAGGCTTAATAAGGCTCCCAGTGGGAAGAAGCTGAGATCAACAAGGGATATCTCTGTGCTTATTATCATGTTGAATCTAAGTGGTGTCATTCCTCAGAATTCATTAGTTTAACAACATTCCCAAAATATACTTGGCAAGTAGTAAATGTATCCTTTCGACTAAATTACTTGAAAGTTATAGATTTTCTTTTCTTTGCCTATACTTTTACTGAAAACTCACTCGACTTACAGATTGCTGTGAAAGTTTACTCTTTATTGGAATTAGCACGAGAAGCACTGGGAGTATTTTCAGCAATGTGCTTTTGATTAATGGATCATATTTTGAATGTTGTTAACAGGGGATTTTTAAGTGCAAGATTTCTTCTTGTAGAGGGTCCCACTCTGAAGCTGCTGCATCAGCAGTCCCTGCAGGAGCACAGAGTGCAGCAGAACAGAGGGGGTGACTGTCCATCAGCAGATCCCAGAGCAGACAGCTTTGGCAGAGGAAGCCCAGATGGGGAGAAAAGACTCCCAGGAACCAGCAGCCAGTTCAGCCACTCGTGGAATATGTGATCATAAAGACCTTCAGGTACAAATGTAGCAATGTACTGCTGCAAGTGGCTCTTTACCTGCAGAACACCAAATTCCCACGACCATCCTTCTCAATCCAACACAAGAGAACAAAGCCTGATGCTTGTGGCAGCCACATATTGCAGAAGTGAGGGCAGAGGTCTGACCATAGTCCTTCTGAAATAAAGAACAAATTCCCCTCAGCACCAGGGCACAGCCAACAGGCAGCTGGGGAGAAGGAGAAATTCTGCATTCCAGGTGGGGAGGGAAATGCTACAGGCCAGCTCTTGGAGAAGCTGAAAGGCCTCAGCACTGGATGGTGCTTTCTCCTGCCTTAAACAAGGAAACAGTCATAGCACAGAGTCCTTCCTGAGCCTCCCTGGAAAGATGAGCTATGACAGAGAAGATGGGACACATTTGTTTCCAGCTGTGTCCTGACTACAGATGTCTCTCAGGAAAGGTATTAGCCTGTCCAAGGAAATCTGTGGTGTCTGCTAAGCTCAGAGCAGCTTGACACCTGCAAGGAACATCGCAAAGAAGATAACGGTGAGCGTTTGGCAACTGAGGATTTGCTTGAGCCAGCACGTCTGCTATTTGTAATTCATAGGCTTGGCAGAATGATCTGGGATTTTTCAGTGGTTTTCTCTCAACCCACAAAATAGATCTCATTTTAAACCAGGCATTTTTCTGATCTGTTTTTAGCTTTGATATTATGGTCAGAAAGGGAAATCCCCAAAGATGTATTGGTGGTTGAGGTACAACATCCTGAGTCTGAGACATAGAAATATCTTGAATATTCTCTCCCATCGTTCTGGGTGAGGCATTTCATTCTGGTTATCTGCACACTCCTGCAAAACAGCACAGATGTTTGGTAAGAGTAACACTCAGTGAACTCGCAGAATCTCTCTCCCAGTCACCTTTCTGTTCAGAAGCTGAGTATTTGTTTTCCTCTCCAATGCTCTGCCTGGGCAGCAGATTAATCCTGCCTATACAAAATGGTGCTTGATAGAGCAATATAAAATAAACAATTTGCAACAGATCCTGAGCTGTGTTCCATCAACTGCAGAAGCACAGGGGACACAGAGACAGCTCAGGTGGAGAAGGGGCTCATTTGTCATTAAGTCACTGGCTGGTAACCTGCTGGTACACCTGGACTGAAGAGATTGGAAGGTCATAAGAAATGGAGAGGCTAATGGGGGCAGAAAGGCAGACATGCATGCTTATTTGCTGTCACAGTATGTGGACATGCGATAGGGAAAGGGATAATCCAACAAGAGGGGCCAGGATGCTGAAAGACTGCACTTTTCCATCACAGTTACCATTTGAGTGTGAGCAATGTAAAGTGCTACTTGTTTTCTTCCCCTTCCTAGTACAAAACCTGAGATTTTGCAAGCTAAGAAGTGCTGAGTTATTCAAGATGTGGAGCTGAATTAAAATATTCAGGACAGACTAGGTAGAATCTCATGTGAGAATGGAACTAGCCCTCAGGACTTTAAAACTTTAGTTCACCATGACTGTCATTGCATGAAATTTAGTAGACAGCAAAGGACAAAGTGTTATGACAAAGTGACATTTGCAAAGTGAACACATCCATTGCCAGGTGGGGAACAGGGTGAATGAACAAAGATGCCAGAAGATGTGTTTTCCTTGTCCTTTAGGAAGTTGTGTTGTTCAGCAGCTGTGGCAGTTTCCTTGGACAGGCTAATACCTTTTCTTTCCCCTGAGCAAACAGCCCTTGTCTCATACCTGGTATTTATAAGGGTGGAAATGTTATCCCATAAGGACACTAAAAGGAAAGGTATTCAGTGATCCCAAACATTCTGACCTAGGGAACAAGCTGATCCCCACTTGTCTGACAGCCATTTGAAACCATCTGATTTTCCAGCTCCACGGGGCAAATCAGAGCTGCAGTAGGAGAAGCATGTCCAAACAAGGCCAGAGTTAACTGGGCCAGGAATTATGGGAAGCTGTGGAAAATGAGCAGAAGGATGAAGACCTTCACTGTAGCACTTGCCACAAAAAAGGCAAAGTAGAAACAGAAGAGAAACACATGCACAGAGAGTTAGACCGGAGTTGTCCCTGCTCCTGGGAGAACTGAGCGCAGTAATTCACCTCTCCAGGGCAGGCATCCACTGCCCACATGCTCTGCATTTGTACAATTGTGACAGAAGAGATTTCTGTAAGGGCATTTTTGACTTCAATATTCCTGAACTTTAGTCTTCACTGTAGTTTTTTTTCCCCCAAGATTGGAGAAATCTGCCTAGGAAATTCGGAGACAAGCACTAGCTGCTGTTAGTCTATCATTTATTGAATGATACCAAATACCACTAAATTAAAAGGCTGCTCCTTTTGCAGCTCCATTTCAAGGGTAATACTTTTGGTACCTCACAAGCAAAGCTGACAAAGCCACTTTGCTTTCTTCAGACACAAAAGGACATTCTGAAGTAAACCCCACTAAAACAAACTTGGTCATATTCCATTAAAACTGGCAAGGGCAGGAATTTTCATGCTTTAGTTGCTGCTCTCCAAAGAGCTTCAAAGAACTTCACAAAGCAACTTCTCCAGCACTTCCTCATCCGGGCAGTCCTGCTGGACTCTTGGAAGTCTCTGCCTCTCCTTTCATGAGCAAGGTTGGCTTCATCAAGAGCTCATGACCAAGCCCTGGGAGACGCTGCATACCTGCAGCCCAACATCTCTGCGAGATCTCATTATGCCTTTCAACAGCGCTGAGACAAAGGGAATGCCCCATTACACAGATGGATAAACTGAGTCATCGGGCTTTTAACACGACTTGCCCAAATACTTGAAGCATTGGCTACATCTCAGCACCTCATCCAGGCAATTAGTGTCCTCATGGCCAGCGGGTCTGGGGGAATTACTAAGAGAAAGATGTGGCACTGAACAAATGACTGTGTGCACACTGCATACCGTGACTGAACTGCAGATTAGATCTACTTAAACTACCTTTAAAATGAGCTAATACAGATATTAGCAACAGATTGGCAGGTGTAATGTGCTGGGCTGAGCTGTGGGGGCCGGCTGAAAGGCCTGGATCTGCTCTCCAGCAGGGATGCCTCTCTCCCCTCCCTCCTCTAACCACCAAACACTCTGCTGCCCGCTACAAATTGGTTTATAACTGAGGAAGAGTTCCCACATCAGAGATGCAGCCTGATAGCACAGGGAGGCTAGGAGCAGACATAACCTGGAAGGACCTGTTCCCCAGTCAAAATTGTCTCGAGATCTGCAGTGAGGCGAGGCTCCTCCCGAATTTCCACAGCCCTTTGCCAGCTGCTGGGAAGAGGCAAACGTGGCTTTGAGGCAGTGGACAAAGACACCTCCTCCATGCTGTGCTCACCATGGGCACCTCCAGCTTCCCTTCCACCTTCCTGCCTCTCCCAGCACGCAGCTCAGCCCCACGCCTTGGCAGCCCTCTGGAAAACCCCAAGTGTGCGGTGAAAGCCTGCGTAAATCTGGTTCCCTTAATTACTTCTGGGAGATGGATATCTCCGGCTGTGGAGCCACATTAGTGAGCCTGATGTCAGCCCTCCTGCGGCACACGCAGGCTGGGGCAGGAGGAGGTGCAGCGGTGCAGCCAGCGGGGCTGGAGGCTGCAGGAGGGCTGTGTGACAATGCACAGCATCTGCCTCTGCCAGGGGACAGGGACCAGGTCGGGAACTCGGATTTCAAGGCACAGACCTGGACTTCTCTGTCCCATGTAAAGCTTTGGGGTGAGGGCGGATTGGGAACTCAGTGTGGATGTCCTTTAGCATGATTTGCAGAATGATTCTGTTGTCATGGCTCCAAAAGCCCCTGGTTGCTCCCAGCACAGCAGAGAAGCTCAAAGACCAGCAAGACACGGTGCTTATTCAAGCCTCAGGAAACCTTGGGCACAGTCCAGACTGGGTTGGGTCTTTGCTCACCTGCATGTATGTACTGCACCCTCCTGAAAGCAGCTGTGCCTTCCCCACTTCTGGGTGCTGTGCCATCCCAGGAGCCACGTTAGGTGCCCTGCTCCCTCCCAGTCCCTGGGCAGCAAGGCCAGGGACACCTCTGCCCCCTCTCCTATCACACAAACCTCTGCCATGCCTTGTAGGTAACTCCTCTCTTTCCTTCTGCTCCTGAGCAACCACTTCACTCCAAAACACCTCCTTATTCTCCGTGCTGAGGAAATGAATTCCCACCATTTTCAGCAGGAGTTGTGTACCAAGGGTATCTGCAGGTCTGAGAGTATGTCTGAGCTCCAGGGGCTAGTGCATAAAGAACAAGAATCTCCTATAGGATCCTAAACCCAAATCGTATTTCACTCAAAGCAGCTAATTTGCTTCTTATAATCCAAGTTCTGGAGCAGCCCTTATAAATGGAAATGATACCCTCCTGATATTCTCAGCAGAAGCATTTTCTTCTTATTTCTTTCTACATGCAGGGATTTTCTGGCACCCATATAAAGGTTAAATCTAGCCTGAAAGCATATGCCTTTCCTCTTTGAGTTTGATTAACTATGGCTGAAATGATACCATGAACTGGAAGCTCTGATGACTGGAGTGGTATCAGACAGACAGACAAGCAGGGGGAGAAATGAGTCTTTTTAAGTTTTTGAAGTAGTTCTGAATGAGGTCTAAATTGCACCAAATAATGTGCTTAAATAAACTGCTAGCAAAGGAAACAGCTGTCAGAATATTATACTTCTGTGGATCCAAGTATATACCCTACAGTTATGGAACAGAAAATTGCCAAATGAAGATTTAAAGTGACAAGATCTGTGTGTGGCAGCAACAGCAGGTAAAACACAGGAGTCATTTAAGCTGCTTTAAATTCAACTGTCCCGTGTATTGAGTATTGAAATTTTTTAGTGAAGGCCTCATGAGTTTTCCCCTCTGTGCTTTGTTAACACAGCAAGTTTCAGACCACATCTAATGGTTTAAAGCAACACTTATAAACACTATTTCTTGCTCTAATAAAGACTGCCTTGGATTTACTAGCAGAATAGGAACTGTTTAAAAAAACACCTGTAAGGAACGAGGCATGAAAATAAATGTATTATTTTCTCAGCCCCTCTCCCCATTCCTTCTCCACACACAGCTTTAAGCCTCAGATGCCCTACGGACCGTGGGTGTGAAGGAAAGCTGGACCCACAATGTGAGCGACCCTTTTGCAGATGTTCTTGTGCCCATGGCTTGATATAACAGACTCTTGAGTATTGGGGAGCTTCAAGTGGGCAGCAATTGTCTCCAAACATTTCACCTCAGGGCTGTTTTGTGTGTGCAAGGACACAGCTGGAGACCTCACACCCCCCTGGATAGATCATGGCCAGGTGGGTCACTGCTGTTTTCCTTTGCACATCACCTCTGCTGCTTTGAAATCACTATGCAAGCAAGACTGTGGCACAAGCCCTTTGCAGGACAGCCTTTTAGCCTCACCCCCTGCCTTGGGGAGCTTCCCAACACAGGCAGGAATAAACACTGAGGGTGCAATCTTGGCATTTGCAGGTTACAACAATTGTGACCTTGGTAAAGAGGACAAGAAAGACTTGACCCTTTGGAGTTTCAGGCATATCAACAGTGAGCATCTCACCAAAAAACCCGTGTTTGCAGGAGCAGGAGTTGAGTGCCTGTGTGTGCTGCTGGGCTCTCAGGGTACCTCAGGGAGGTGGTCCAAGCCAGGAAACCCAGATCTGACTCTGACCCCCAGTTTAGTCACAGCAGCCTCCCAGTGCAGAACAACACACAATTCACTCACCAAAGAAACGCAAATAGAGCAGTCTAAAACCTTTAGATGAATTTAAATGTATTCTTAAATGTATTCTTAAATATTTGGCCGGGTGAGTGCCGTGGCTCTTTGGCTACAGACATGCAAGTCGTGAGCATCAAGCTCTGTTTTCACCAGGGTTGGCCTGAGAGGGTGAAAAAAGGGTTCAGGTTTTTAATAAGCTAAGAACATGAGGCAGCCTGCCCAGTCAGGCTATGAGATGAAACATTCAATCTGATCCATCCCTATGGTATCGTGGAGGCTGTATTTTTGGAAACTTCACTTTTTTACATTTCTATTTTCTCATGGCTCTGCCTCCGGACCTCATTAATCTCTATAGTACTTCAAGTGAACAATTGCCCTAATTCCATCTGGCTGGAGTACAAAAAAAAGACATTTAAAAAAAAAAAAAAGAAGGAAAAGAAGATTGCTTTTTTCTTTCTTCTTCTCTTTCTTTCCTTACTCTGGAAATTCCTGGTGATTCTACTTAACAATGGATATACGAGAAGCTTCCTTCTCAGGAGACAAAAATTAGGAATATAACTGAAAGTGCCAGTGGATGTAAATTAGAAATGAAGACAGTGATGGAAAAGCTCTTTTTTTTTTTTGTGATAGACAGCCAGTCACTCATCCTTTACAAAAGCCAAAGGGCTGCTGGAAGGATACAGTGGCCTAAAACTGCATAAACTCTGCAGTCAAAAGTTGAATGGGTTACTTCTAAGAGGGTTCAGAAAATAATGGAGAAGGAAGGAAGTAGTTTTCTGATATAAACATATTTCTAAAGTCACCAAAACTGGGTCTTGACATCCATCTTTTCTGAAATAAAATATGCCACCCTACAACTCTGAAAAACAATATAAAAGCAATATGAGGTACCCAAAGCACTCGGTTGAGTTTTCAGCTGGTATCAGCACCTCTGACTTGTCTCAGCTAAGCCAATTTTGCCAGGCTTAGATGAGACTTGTTAATGTCTAGAACTGACCTGTGTCAAGGGCCTTTTAAAACATTTGTTTATCAGGTTTGGGGTTTGTTTTTCTTTCATACAGTAAAGCTGTCCTCATTTGTATTTCTCATATGCACAGACTGCTACACTACTTCATTCCTGCTCATTTTGGTGCCTCAGCGCTGGGGACTTCAGGGCAGCATTTGGCCCTGCAGTGCAGCTGGGAGCTGGTGTCTTTGCCCTGCTGCTGCAGCTGAAAGCCTCTCCTTTGTGGTACAAATCATTATCCAAACTCAGCTTTATGTTTTAAGATCGTTTCAGTCCTGGATTGAGAAGCAAAATGTGGAATTTTTGAGAAAAGATGTTCACAGTAGCAGCTGAACCCTGCCCATACCCAGGGCAGAGAAATTCAGCTTACAGGCACTGTAGCCTACACACTGTCCAGCTCCACAGACTTATTAAATGAATCCTGATTTACAGGCAGGTAATTAAGAGCAGATCTGCTGAGCAAGAGAGCAGTGTTTCTGCAGCTCCCCTTTGCCAGCTGGCTCACAGGTCAGAGCACGGCGCTGGCAC